>JAMKCH010018676.1:0-31528 GCA_023653785.1 Ophioderma brevispina
ATGCGTGTACATAGTAGTACCTTTGGAGGATATAAAATAAGCAAAATGTATTTTTATTGCATTTTTAAAATTATAATAGCTCGTCAGTTGTAGTAATTATAATGAAAAATGTGTATGCCTGTACATTAGTAAAATTGTCAAATTTCAATCCTCCATTTATTTGATTATAGTGCTGTAAAAGCAGGTACTAAAAATTTTCTTTTTTACCCTAAGGTAATATTTGGTAAAATGTGGTATAAAAGATAAGCGGATACGAAATAAGGCCACATAAAAAAATATCAGATTCTCCCTTCTCACTTTTGGGATAAGGTTGATTTTTTTTAAAATTCAATTTTCCTAGATTAACATGTTTTCAATCCTGATCGATAATACTCCAAAGTGTGTTATTAGTCAACTAGTCACTTCCACATGATTCTAGAAACCTCCTGAGATCTTTTCCTCGTAAACTAAAAATAAAATGGGACCTCACCATTTTTTGATGCTGCTAAAAATTGGTGATAATATCAATTTTCAGTGAAAACAGCCATATATTAGTGTCATTTAGTATAAAAATTAAAACCGCCCCCGCCCCTCACGCCTCACTTTCAGAGGCCACTGCTTCAAGTAACTAATAAATAATTTTATGCGGCCTAAGAAAGAAAAACAATCAATTTGCTAATAGTTAGAAATTGCAAAAATCATTACAAGTTCTTCCAGACAGGCAACCCATTTAGAGAAAGGTTAAGGATGTCCGATGGGAAATGCTTTAATTTGCTATGCCAACTCCCAAAATTATTTCTAGGCTGATTCGCATGATAGCTAATAGTGATAATTAAAGATCAACATTGCCACCCAAAAAAGTATTAATTTATGTCTTTACAAAGAATGATACACAAACAAGCTTCATTTCAGCTAGAGTAGCCCTTGAGTTAGTTTTACTGGAATTTAAGAAGTTAGGTTTTAAATAAGAATAATTTGCAGAACTATTCTGAAGTGCATGCTGCTCATTGCATTACTTAAGTCTGATCTGGCAGACTGCATTTCTTAGTGCCCAAGTTTCTAACCTTAAATTACTCTATTTTTAGCCATTTTAAAGGGGTGGCCTGATTTAAGGATATGGTGTTTTCATCTTGATAGGTTGGCCTTCACCCTTAAACCCCATATGTAAAGTTTTGCGCCAATATTTTCATCCGTTTTGATGTGAGAGCTAAAAATGTGATTTTGTAAGCCCCATAGAGTACTGTATAAAATTAATATTGGTCGACCAAAATGGGGCACATTTTTGCTCATACATCCAATCCAAACATCCTTTACATGTACATCCTTTAGCCCTAAGATTTCACAGGGTAAATGAGAAAAATAGTAACTTTCTTCTTCTAAAATATGGGGTTCTGGGGACGAGGCTATTAGTGATCGGACCATGGCCCTTTAAAATTCTATTTTGCTTTTGTGTCAGTGTAATATCTTAGCTAAACCAGATAAAATGTAGAAAGCTACCGACTACTGTTTGTTAAAAAATTCGGGAGTTGGACATTATCCCAAAATGCAACCTGAAATTCTGTCCAATCAACACATTGTAAAATTTGGTAAATGCAGCAAGTCAAAAGCTAAAATAGTGTGTACTTTTAACCCGTGTAAGATACTGATAGTTTACAGTCCGAAGTGATTGGTGTGTTGGTTAGATTTCAAGGCAGAAAAATGCTGCTAATTTGTGATCTTTATCAGACATGAGTCTGCATATTAAAATTGGTCTACTTTTGAGCGCATAATTGGGGGTATGTACTGCCTTTTGCACTGTGAGTGGAATTGAACTTCTGTCAACCGTTCTGGTTAGAGGGAGAAGTATTTGGGCTATAAATTGAATATATGTTATGTGTTGAAGTCTTTTCCAGGGCCAAAAGGCTTATGTTGTGTTTTGGTGGAGGAAAAAGGTGGATTTTTTGCATGAATTCTGAGGCAAGTTATTTCAAGAATTGAAGTACATCTAGATACTTGTCAGTGTGGAATATTCCATGTTCCTAAATATGTGGGAGAAAATAATTTTCTCGCGAGGGCATGTGTGGTCCAGTGGATTGAGCGCTCGTCCCGCAATCCAAATTTCGTGGGTTCGAGTCCCACTGCGGCCAACGTGTTGTGCCCTTGAGTAAGGCACTTTACCTTAATTACTCCTCTCCACCCAGGTGTATAAATGGGTACCAGCATTATTCAATGCTCGGAAAGTAACAGACTCGCTGTGCGGGAGGAGTGGCGAACCCCCCACAGCAAACATAATACGGAGGAGTCTGGCCCAAACGCTACGGAAAGAGAGATGGGCACTCCGCGCACGAGCTTGCTCGGCACGAGACTTTTACTTTTTTAAATATGTGGGGGGGGGAATCACATTGAGGAAATGTATAATGAGTGTGCTCGAAGAGAGGTGATGAATGAAATGTAGAAAATATTGGAAATCTGAAGGCATCTGGGGATGATTTTTCCCTTCTAAGAAGAGTTCTTATGTAATGATACGTGTCATAAACTTATTGTTAATGGGAAATCGGATGTGATGTGTACAGTATCCCTTTTACAATGCCGATAACTGGGATGTGCATTGGGATGTACATGTACTTTATCTTCAAGAAAAAGTTGCACAGAAAATGTAGCACACAACAATGTCAGATATTTATTGGGGATTGGGTTATTAGCTCTCTAAGTCTAGCTCTTGCTCGGCAAATCCATTTAGTAAGTTTGTGTGTTATAAGTAATATATTGCTTTAAACCAGTTCATTGACTTCAAGGTGTAGTGGTGGCTTTTAAACACCATGAATTTACATTTATTTAGAAAGTCTTAAAAATCTTAGAAAAGTGTAGTTTTATTTCTAATATTAATAATAATAATCAGAATTAGAAATGAAAATAAATAATAATGATAATGCACTTTGCAAACATCTTTCTCCATTCCCAGTTGTACTCCAGTAAATGATGTTCCCTTGATCTAGGAATGTTCTGATATACAAATTCTTAATAGGCCAGTGGTTTGGGAAATAAGCCAAGAAGATTATTTCTTGCTATTTTACTTGTAAATTTTGTTGTTTTAACAGTGTTCGAATACAACTGAAAAAGTTTCATGCACTTGTGCATGTTAACTCTAAAAGTTACATGAACAAAATCATTGTACAGCGTGCAAAGTTCCTGTAAGGAATAAACAATAGATATCAGTATGTTATTTTTCCAATTTGTAAGGATGCATGTTCTTGACCTTTAACTTTGAAAATTTTATAACATCTCCAATTGAAATGGAGTATGTTATTTTGTTCAGATGTATCAATTTATGACTAACATTTTACATGCATGTGTGCAGGTAAATAGTGAAAGCTTACACGCACAGCCAAAGTTGCATGCATTTGGTGGCATGGTTCACATGGATTCAAACACTGGTTGTGTATCCACCCAGGGATATGTTTGACTTTTCAGGGTTCAGTGGCGAGCCTCGTCAATTAAGTACTCCTAGCTTTTTACTACATTTAACAAATCGGGGGGGGTGGAGGGGGGGGGGGGGGGGGGTGGGGGCGGGGTTAGGGGGGGGTGTTCAACTCTAAAATTTTCACCACTGACACAATCTCCAAGAAACCAGCAGATAACATCCATTACTATTTCTTGGAGTCTACACTCATGCAAATTTACCACATAGGCAATCATTGTGAGATTTTACCAATACTTCCACACTACATAGGAGGGTGTTCGCTACCTGTCGTGTGGCTTGCTACATTACAGCCTTGATCATCCATGAGTCAAAGGACAGACATTAACTAAATATGGTGTTCATATTTTGTTGAGCAAAATGATTTCATGGCAAAACATGTAGAGCAAATGTATAATTATGAGTATATTCTTAGAAAAGTATTAGTATGTTTTGGTGTAATGTCTCATCAATATTATGGATTACTTATACATGGATTTTAAAATAATCGAGTAACCTCAGTATTGAACAAAATAGTTGATATTACCCATGCCATGCTATGCGATTGATTGTTTTGCAACACTTGTAACAAGGTTTATTTTTATTCAAATTAGAATTAGTAAAAAGGCAACTTTCCTCTGTACAGACCTTTTATAAGTGTCTCTTTAAGTTTAATATTTGTATGCTAATTTTCTCTGGCACGTGCCCTGTATTATTCAGAAACATGTATTTTAAGGCAAATTGGTTATTTAGATTTAGCATTTACAAGTCATTGAACGATAATCTGCCAAAGATTTTAAAAATGAGTGTTTATAGCTGATTTTACTTCAATTTTCCATTTTCTCTCTCTCTTTTCAACATCCAATTATTCAGAAGAGTATTACTGGTCAGATATGATACAATAGAGTTGGGATTTTGCATAACCACTTGGAATTTTTCATACAAGACTGATTAACCTTTCTCCCCAGGCAGCTTTAATCATTTTTTTTTTTCATTTTGTTTCCAGTAAATGCAAAATGTTTAACCTTATTTGGATTCCTCATGAGTTTTGCATTCAAAGGAGTCCAAACAAGCGGAGTCCTTGGGTAATAGTTAGCGGTTGAATTTTATTTATTGGGGGGGGGGGGGGAGAAGGCTTCCAAAATAACATAGTCTTTGGGAAGGCATCTCAAAAAGCCATAATGGGTAATTTAAATAGTTTACAGAATATACCAGGGTTGAAATTATTAATATGGTGTGTGACATACTTTTCAGGTACTCAATATATCAAGGACATTTTCAAACAAAGGATGCAAGCGACGTAATTATGCTGTTATGTATTAACAAAACCTTTTGCCCAAAAAAAGAGACCCATTCAAAATGTAGTTTTTCAATAATTTTACATTGAATACCATTATGGCAAATTTAACAAAAGGTGTACAAGTGGGGGGGGCGGGGGAGATGGCAACACAGGAGGGGGTATTAGTTATAGTATATGTTGAAAAAGCCAATGGACCAATAAAGGGAAATCTAAAATTTTTTTTATGTAACAAACTCAATTTTCAGCATTCACCAAAAGTTGACCTCTACCAAACCTCATGATTGTTCAGGGGTGAAAGGTAAGAATATGAGAGGTCACTATATACGTACTATCTATGCTTTGTGAGAGAGCAGAATTCTCTAGTTTTGTATATATGCCCCCAAAACTTTGCAACAAAAAAATGAGACAAATCAGAACTGTCCTAGTTTTAATTTGTATTGATACCATTATGAGGCTATTTTTAACAGATGTGAAGTTCTTTATTTGAAAAACATATGTTTTACAACTCCAATTAAAAATACCTTTTTTTTTTTTGTTTTTCCTTATACGGAGGAGGCTGGGCCCAAACGCTCCGGAAAAGAGAGATGGGCACTTCCATGCACGAGCATGCTCGGCACGAGACTTTTACTTTTGATCCCCCGGGCTTGAAAAGCAGAAGGGGGATTATGCTTATCAGCAAGGCATGTCGGCGGTGTCGCGTCGGCGGAGTCAACCAATCGTGTGAACGCGATAACATGAGACCATAAGGGTGATGGGTGTGATGTACTTGGTGGGTGGGATAGGAATGCCAATTGCCCTTCATTAGAATGGGAATATTCCATGTTCCTAAGATATGGTGGGAGAAAATAATTTGTATCTCCAAGAGGAAGTCATGTGTTGTCTATGGATTGAGGCGCAATCGTCCTCAATCCAATTTCGTGTGTTTCGAGCCACACTGCGGCCAACGTGTTTGCCCTTGAGTAATGCACTTACCTTAATTACTAAACTCCTCTCCACCCCGGTTGTAAAATTAGGTAACCAGCTTATTCAATGGCTGGGAGTAACAGACTCGCTGTAGCGGTCTAGTGGGGCGAACCTCCCACAGCAACAATAAATACTGATGATCTGGCAACGCTACTGACAGAGAGATGGCACTCCGCGCCCGGTAGCGTTGCTCGGCAATATACTTTACCTTTGTTTCCAATATGTGGGGGGGGGGGGAAATCACATTGAGGAAATGTATACTGATTTTGCTCGCGGAGAAGGTGATGAATGAAATGTAGAAAATATTGGAAATCTTAATTCATCCTGTGGATGATTTTTTCCCTTCTCAGAAGAGTTCCTTCTGTAATGATACGGTCATAACTTATTTTTAATGGGAAAAATAGGAATAGTGTGTGTACATCAATCCCTTTAGCAATCCCAGATACTGGATGTGCATGGGATCGTACAGATTGTACTTTAGATCCTATCAGAGCAAAATTGCACAGAAAATGTGGCACACAAATCTGTCAGATCTTTATTGGAGGGATGGGGTGGTATTAGCTCTAGTCCTAAGCTTTTGGCTCGGCAAAGCCATTTTAGAATTATGTGTGTTATAAGTCATATATGCTTTATAACCATTCAAGTGACTCTTACGAGATTTTATTTGGGTCTAGTTTCAAAACATCACTTTATTGTGTATCTTAAAAGTCTTAAAACCATCCATTGAGAACAAGTGTAGTTTTTATTTTTATCTATTAATAATCAATAAGGAATAGAATGAAAATAATAATAATAAATAGAATGCCTATTGGCAAACACATTTCTCTCCTTTCACCCTGTGTCCTTCCATAATTGCGGTCCGGAAGCTAGGACTGTTATCTTACAAAGTCTTAATAAGGGGAAGGGTTTGGTAAATAAAAGCCAAGCAGTTATGTCACATTATCTTTACTACTTGTCATATTTTGTTGTGTTACAGTGTTCGAAATACAATGAAAAATTTAATGCACTTGTGCATGTAACGCTAAAAGTTACATGAACCAAAATAAATGTCAGCATGAAAGGTTCCTGGTAAGGAAACTAACAATGAGATCTAGAGTCTGGAAAAGAAGGGTTATTTATTGACCACCTATATTATGTTCACGGGAGCCATGTATCTTAAAGACCTATGTTATTGAAACATTTGACAACAACATCTCCAGTTGACATGGAGTCCTGATTATTGTTGGTTTCAGCAACATTATCAAATTTAATGACTCTCTTTTACCATGCATGTGTTTGCAGGTACTAGTAGAAAGCTTATCTGCAACAGACCAAAAGTTATTGCGGCATTTGTGCATGTGTGCAGCATTGTACTTATCAACACACTGGTTTGTATCCTAACCCAAAAGGGCATAGTTTAGACTTCAGGGGGCGAGCCGCATCAATTAAGTACTAAAACCTATCTTGTTTACCTCCATATTGTACGCAGCTTAGGGTGGGGGGGGGTGCACTCCTAAAAATTTTCAGCACACTGAACAATATCCAAGAAACCAGCAGATAACAATTCCATTACTATTTCTTGGAGTCCTGACACTCATCGCCAAATTTAAGCCAACCAATAAGACATCATTGTGAATTTCTAACCAATAAATGTTCAACCACTATAGGAGGGTGTGTTCTGCCCTACCTGTCGATGGTGCCTTGCTACATTACAGCATTGATCATACAATTAGTCAAATGACGACATTAACGTAATAAAAAAAAAGTTGTTTCAGAATTTTAAGTTTGAGGGCAAATGAATTTATGGCCAATGTAAAGCAATTTATAATTAATGAGTATAATATTCTGTTAAAAGTTTAGTATGTATATTGGATAGTAATGTCTCATCAATATTAGTGAAGAATTTTATACATGGATTTTAAAATATCTAGGACATAAAACCGTGATCCGTCTTAGGAAAACACAAAATTGATATTACCCATGCAATGCTAAGGCTCTTGTTTGTTTTGGCAACACTTGTAAAAAAAGGTTTATTGTAGTTTATCAATTAGAATTAGTAAACAGTGACAACTGTGTGCCTCGTACAACATATTTACTAAGTGCTACCTTTAAGTTTTGGGGGAATATTTGTCTGCTAAACTTTCTCTGCACTGCACCTGTTAATATTCAGAACACAATTGTATTAATTATACGAGCCAATGTGGTTAGGTTTAGCCGTTACACGTCATAATGAACGAATAATCTGCAAAGATATTTTAAAAATGAGTGTTTATAGCTGATTTTACTTCAAATTATTTCTCTTCCTCTCTTTCTCAACATCCATTATTCAGAAGAGTATTATGTCAGATTAATGACAAGTACGAGTTGGATTTGAATACCTTGGAGTGTTCATACAAAGACGGAATTAAACCTTTCTGCCCTGCATGCAGCTGTATAATAATCATTTTTTTTTCAATTTTTGTTTCCAGTAATTTCATAGTATGCATTAATAACCAATTTGGTGATTCATCATGAGTTTTGGCATTCAAGGAGTCCAAACAGCGGTAGTCTTGGGTAATATTTAGCGTTTGAATTTTTATTAATTTGGGGGGGGGGGGGGGGGAGAAGGCTTCAAATAACATAGATGTCATATGGGAAGCCATCTCAAACGCCACTAATGTAAATTTAATTGTATACAGAATATACCAGGGTTTGAAATTAATTAATATGGTGTGTGCATACTTTTCAGTACTCAAATATATCAAGGACATTTTCCCACATTGATTCACGACAGGTAATTAGCTCTAATTATAAACAAAACCTTTGCCAAAAGAGCCCATTCAACAATTGATCCTAGTTTTAATTACATATTTGTATTGCTACCATTATGCAGACTTTAACAAAATGTTTACAGTGGGGGGATGGAGATGTGACACCACACAGAGGATGGTATCGTATCTGGTGGAAAAAGACAAATGGACCAATAAAGGGAACCAATTAATATGTAACAAAATAAAAAATCCGAATTTTTTATAGGTACAAAACTAACAAACTTCAATTTTCATCATTCACCAAAGGTTGACCTCTACCCCAACCTTCATGATGTTCAGGGGTAAAGGTCAAGAATCCTGAAAGGTCACTATATACGTAACTTATCTATGCTTTTTGTAGAGCACCATTGTCCCAGTTTTGTATTAATATGCAAACCCAATTGTGCCACAACAAAATGAGACAACTCAGAACTGTCTAGTTTTAATTTGTATCTTGGGCTACACGATTATGCAGCTATTTTTACCCAAGATTGTGAAGTCTTATACTTTGAAAAACATAATGTGAAACAACTCAAATTAAAATACGTTATTTTTATTTTTTCCTTTAAAAACGAAAGGGCAAAAAATGGATGCGTTTTGTATTCAAGTTCATTAGGTATAAATACATAGACTCGCCAAATGATATGATAGCGTGTCGCTGATAAACGTGAAGTAGATAAAATCTCCTGCATGTCTTCACATTCGTTGGTCGGGAACTTGACGACGTTGTTTTGATCAGGCGTTGGGTTATGTGGGCAACACTTGGCCGAGTGATCACATTCCACGGTACACATCAACATTTTGCCTTATTAGATCTCTGCAGTGGCACGTTACCCATCAATCCTTCTTTGTAGGATGTGGGTTGTGACGGCCTGCTAATGAGCAACTTGCGAATAGCACCTTTTGTTGTAATTCCCATCCAGTTGTTTGTGGGCCGCACAACTATAGCGTCGGGGACCACTTAAGCAATCCGTTGTGCGTGTTATGTGTGTTTGTGATGTTAACATTATGCAAAAAAATTTTTTATTTAAATTAGACCATCAGTTGAAAAGGTGGAAGTAATCAGATTAAGGAAGCCAAACTTGTGTCATAGGTGCACCACGGGATCCCTCATATTTTGATGAGGTCAAAGGGGTCACTGGTGCCAATGGGGTCAAAGGTCATGTGAGAGTCAATTTGAAAAAATGGCTAAAATGTAAAATTGTAGGTGACAAAGCGGTGCAATGTGAAAGTGTTTGAAGCTTCAAATTGGAACAACATGTATTATAAAAATTTTTGAGAACTTTCCGTCCTATATTACTATACAAATGGTAGAGACCCAATAAAAATGAGAGTTTGAGTCCATCAAATGCACAGCAGAAACCTGGGTGCCCCACTTTTTTCACCACATCGGACTCCAATCCCCTATCCATATATTGCTATGTAGCTCACTGTAGATAGGATTGTCCACCCTGGTGATGAGAAATATATTTTATTTATGCATATGCTGACTGATTGGTTGATAGACAATTGTCATAGTACTGTTTCATTTTGGTGGTGTGGGGGGTGGTCGTGAGTTGATCTTTTACTTCCATGGTTTTTGGGTGTTTCCAGTATTTTCTGTTTCACATTAGGTTATTCTAATGGTCTGGATTTGTCCCAAGTGTTTGGATGTTCCCATGTATATGGATGGTTCCCCACATGTTTAATTGGATGGGTTCCCGTGTATAGTTGGATGGTTCCCAGTGAATTTGGATGGGTGCCCATTGTTTGGATTGATTTCCCATTGTTTTGGATGGTTCCCAAGTTTGCATGGTCCCAGTGTTGGGAGGGTTCCAAACATGTGATGAGATGGTTCCCAGGGATGGGTGGTTTCCAATAGTTGGGGTGGTTCCCATTGTTGGGTGGTTCCCATTGTTGGGTGTTACCCATGTGGGTGGGTCCATGCTTATTTTAATTTGGCCCAGTGGTTTTTTCTAGTGTGCGATTGGTACTTATTTTGCTCTGCATAATTCCAAAAATGCAATCATCTTCTATAGGCTTATCATTATGGTTCTTGTACATAGTTTTTGTACCTACTTTTTAAAAAAAATTAAATGTAGTATATAATATAGGCACCAAGATTCTCAAAACATTAATACTGATAAAATTGGATTCTTTTTATCAACGTACCAATGATCCGAAAGTTGATTGCTCAAAAGCGACCATAGTTTAAAATCGTCTCGCCCAATATTTTTTTCACTCATGGCATTGACCAAATTAATGGGGAGTATTGGGACTCAATGAATCCAATTTTTATACCAAACTTGTGTCATCGTGGTCCCAAGGGATCCGCTGCTATGTTATGATGAGGATCAAGGATCATATGCCCAGGTCATAGGTCATGTGAGGTCAATTTGAAAAATAGGCTAAAAATGTAAAATTGACCTCAATTGAAAAGGTTGAAGTTCAATTGGAACCATTATTATGTTTTGAGAATCTTCCGTCCTATATTACTATACACATGGTAGAGACCCAATAAAAATGAGAGTTTGAGTCATCAAATGCCAGCAGAAAACCTGGGTGCCCAATTTTTTCAATACTTCGGACTCCAATCCCCTATCCATATATTGCTATGTAGGCTCTCACTGTAGATTAGGATTGTCCACCCTGGTGATGAGAATATATCATTATTTATGCATATGCTGACTGATTGGTTGATACAATTTAAGTATGTTTCATTTTGGTGGTGGGGGGTGGTCGTGAGTTGAGTCTTTCTTCCATGTTTTGGGTGGTTTCCAGTATTTGCTGTTCACAGTAGGTGATTCTATGTCTGGATGGTTCCCAGTGTTTGGATGGTTCCCAGTGTTTGGATGGTTCCCAGTGTTTGGATGGTTCCCAGAGTTCGATGGTTCCCAGTGTTGGATGGTTCCCAGTGATGGATGGTTCCCAGTGATGGGTGGTTCCCAGTGTTGGATGGTTCCCAGTGATGGGTGGTTCCCAGTGTTGGGTGGTTCCCAGTGTTGGGTGGTTCCCAGTGTTGGGTGGTTCCCAGTGTTGGGTGGGTCCATGCTTTTTATGTTTCCCAGTGTTTCATAGTGTCTATTGGTACTTATTTGCTCTGCATATTCCATGCATCATCTTCTATAGCTTATAATTATGGTTCCTTGTACATATTTTTGTACCTACTTTTAAAATGAAATGTGTATAGTAATATAGGACACAAGATTCTCAAAACATATAATAATGATAAAATTGGATTCTTTTTTCGTCCAATGCCAAATTTATTGGTCGCGCCATGAGTTGAAAAATATTGGCCTCGACTTCGTCTCGCCCAATATTTTTTTCAACTCATGGCTTGACCAATAAATTTGAGTATTGGACTCAATGAATCCAATTTTATACCAAACTTGTGTCATAGGTGCACCAAGGGATCCCTCATATGTTGATGAGGTCAAAGGTCATATGCCAAGGTCAAAGGTCATAGAGCGGCCCACAGCTTATATTCTTTGAATATAGTGAGCGCGAAAGCCGAGAACCGCAAAATTCTAGTTTATATATTTATCACTGGCATCCCTAGGTATCTATGCCTCAACAGAATACCAAGATAAAAAGTATATCAGGTATCCAAAAAAAGTCAAAAGCTCTGATTGTTGCACCGATGTAAAAAATAAAAAATATCCCCATATGAAAGGATTATTTCTTTGGTACAAATTTGGAATTTCCTATTTGTTTTGGAGCAAATAACGAAATTTGCTTATGTTTTATATCAAAATAGATAAAAATCCCCCTTTTGTTTTCACTTTGAAGACATTTCTGTAGCAAATCCAATAATGTATAAGAATTCTATAAGGTGTATTATAATAAATCATTATACAGTATATGAATGCAATATAATGATGCTCCATAGTTCTCATTGTATCTTTTAAGTCATCCAAACAACCAATGTTTAGCCCTAATAGAAAAAAAATGACTACCTGTTAAAAATCTGAGGTCCTGGGCAAGCCTATTGGCTTTGGACCTTAATTAAAAAATGAGATTTTAACACACTAAGTTTGGTAAAATGGCATCAATTGTTTTCAATTTTTGCCATCTGTGGAGTTATGTGATTGATCTCAGGGTGGCCTATGGAGGGGGAGGGGGGTTTACTTTCATGGTGTAGAGGATGGTGGGTATTTTTCAATGTATAGAGAATGCCTGCATTTCAGATCTTTCTCTTTGCGTATCCACAAGTCATTGTAATGCTGTGGTGTGTCCGGATTATTCAACTGAGTCAGGCTTTTCCATGGTAATGTATATCCCTGTTATGGACGCTCCTAACATGGGCCCATCTTTGAGGCTGATGATGATTGGGAACAGTCAGGGGTTTTCCCTACTCTTATTTGCAATCTCATAAATTCTGTGACACCCAATGCAAACATTGCATTGAAGAAATGCATTGTGGGAAGAACACTATACCACCTCTTCAATGCATTTCACAACCACACAACACACCACCACCCACACCCCCCCCACACACACACACATTCAACAGCAAGCTGGGGATGGGAGTTAGTTCAAATAAGTGTTGTCATGTGTATCCACCACATTCCACTTAAATATCACTGAATGTTTTTGTATGAAAATGATGGCCCCTTGTTCACTTTTAGTTCCTGAATTTGCCCCTAGAAGTTATTATTCAGTTCATATTTCAAAACTGTCAACCTTTTGCAAAATATTTGGAATTAACGTAGTTGAGCAGTTGTATAATTTATAGCAAACAGTTAGTTCCCATTGCTTAAAGGCAAGCCATATTCATGATTGTTTTGGGTGGTACAGATTTTTGTGTAGACTATTTGAACCAAAGAGCATCTCATACTTTCCCCAATGCATTGCTTCTATGGAGGTTTGTACATGTAATGATGTGCTCATTATTGATGAAACAGGCTACATTGACAGTACTGATCAACAACTTGTCATTTTAAGAGTGTTTTCTCTCAATGTTCACATGACTACCTTTACAAAAAACTTCCCTTCCATGGAAGAATGCATTGTGGGAAGCTACTTGATATCTTCTCTTATTTTAACCTACCATTTGATTTTTTTCTGGCTCAGGCTTGCCTTCAGTAACCTAATTTTCTGGCTGCATACTCCTCAACTTTGCTTCAAAAGTGCACTTTAAAGAGCCTAGACAATTTGTTGAATGGGGATATTGACCCCCCCCTCACCACCACCACCACCAGCACATGGGCTTGGTCAAAGGGTTTGAAAAATTGGTTTAAGCTTAAAATTTTGGATTATATTTGAGTATAATATAATGCACACCAAAACACGGTCATGCACATGCCTTTCCTTTCCTCGAGTGAAATGCCAAAATTTATCACCATCCCCTCAAATGTTTCAGGTATCTGTTAAATAAATGAATGTCACAAGACACATTGATACTTTCCCAGTGGTGCTAATTTTTGTTCTAGAATGTTTGTGCTGTGCCTCTATTTCACATCCTCTGATTCCGTCCTGTCCAACGATTTCAACTTTATACAATTGGTGTGAGAGGGATGTTGTTATGCCAGATAAAAAATTACTTAACTGCATGGTTATTCCTGCCATACATAGGGTATTAGTCAAATAAAATACTGAAAATTTTTCACAAATAAATACTGCAGTACAATATCAATGCTGTTCTGAGGAAAAATATTGTAAAGGGCCTGGTCCGATCACTATACCTCATCCCCAGGGATCCCAGATTTTCCAGAAGTGGCCAAAATTTTGGTATCTAAAGGAAGCCACAATTTTTCTCATTTACCCTGTAATCTTTAGGCTAGGAGGATGTTTAATTTGAGGTTATGGATGCAAAAATGTGTCCGATTTTTGGCACACAAGCAACTAACAACACCAAACACCAACAAGCTTGACACAGACTTGGTGGTCAAAATTTTTTAACAAACAAACCACCGCCCCAGTTTTTGCCTGTACAGTACACCCACCACGGTAACTTGGTTATTGTTCACTACTGGGTAGTCTACAGCTAGTCGAGCACACTTTCACAAACAAAATCAATTAAGCAAACAGATCATGCCTGTTCAAGGCGCCACCATAAAGTGCAATGAACACAACTTGGACGACTGTGGTGGTTAGCCCATGTAAATGCATTGATTAATGTAGAAGCCTATTAACACGAATTGCTTGACATAATAGACAACATGTACAATTCAAGCTTATGTAATTTCTAATTGGTTTATTCAAGGATAGCTGATTGTGATGATCCACTTTGGCGACGTTAAAACTTAATTATGTTGTGCAGTGAATGGTGGTTGTGTTCCTAGGGAATTGGTTTTACTCACTTTTATAGGAGAGAATACAGCAAAATGTCTTAACAAGTGTAACACAAAAACTTAACAAGTAAAGGTGTACTGTATTTGTGATTTTATCACCTTCATAGTTTGTGTTTATGGTTCACTAGATATCCCAGGGAAAAGCTTAATTTCCCAAACTTTTCAGTTGATTTTGGAATTCGCATTTTGGTAAGTAATGAGCAAATGCTGGTTGTCCCCGCCTAATCGAAGTTTCGGGAGGGGATATAAAATGGGCTCCGTCCGTCAATGTCCTGTGTGTCCGTCTGTAAATGTAATATGGTGGTTGCTTGTACAATGTACCCTAGCACACAAACTTGTTAGTAAAAAATGCCTTAACCAATTAAAAACTTTCAAAATGTATTGCAACTGTTTGTATACTTAGATTGTATACATCTGCTTAGGAACTGGCACCGTCTTTGGTTTCAAAACTTTCTGGCCTCTATATACCCATCCCCTCTCACGGTCTCCACCTTCCGCAAATTCTTGAGAATTTCAGTTCCTCGAAGATTAACATAGGCCCAAGCGTTTTGATCTTTTTGATCATGTGCTTTGATTAGTAGCCAAAGGTGGGCAATACACTTTGCCCTCCCAGCATAGAACCATAAACATTCTCATAGGGTTGAGATCTGGGCTGTTCCCTGGCCAGAAAATCTTTCCTCCCATCACGTGCGTTGTTTACGTTCTGTCCCTTTTTACTTTCAGACAGAAGTACTTATTTACCACCAATCAAGCGACCGCGAAAAAATTATGAAAATCTGCACAAAACAGTGGAATTTGGGTCAATAACAGAAAGCTTAACTCTTCAGCTTTTATACAAAATTACATTTGACTATATACAGCCGTAGGCCAAAAGCCAGAGGGCACAAACCAATTTTCAGCTAGGGTACATTTAGACGCATCACCCTATATTCCGTATGTCGTATGTCCGTATGTCCGTGACAAAAGGTTAACCCTGGAATTTGGGGCAATATCTTTTTTTCTGGATGAGCTAGAGGAGCCAAACTTGGGTATATTGTCGGAGGGGAAACCCCCTACTAACCATTTACTTAATTCCCCCAGGGTACTCCCCTGGTCTGTAAGGGGTAGGGAAAAGGTAAGGCAAAAAGGTCAATACTGGCACCAGAAACAGTGTCTATTTGGCAATAATTTTTGTACAATATATCTGGAGTTCCGTATGGTCTACGATGATGTAATTTGGTTGAAAGAAGCGGGTTGACTAATTTTTTTTCGCTTATTAGATGTTTGGCGTAAAATAGCTAATTAAGTATCTAATTTGCATATTTAAGAAAATTTTCCCGCAAGGCTTTTATACAAAGTTATCGGGAGTGGAGTTCGCTAATGCGTATAAGATGTAAACTTGTTGGCAGGAAGTGTGTTTGAAGAGTTTTCTCGACTTGATTGGATTTCTGTGCGTATTTTGGGGCAAATTACATATAATGCAAATGAGCTAATTAATATGTAAAAATCGTCCATAATCTTCTCTTTTGAAACGGGTGCATCGGATGCAACAAAATTCCTTCACTGCAAAAATGAAAGCATATCATGGTGCGCCTCTTCGTTGGCCTTTGAAAGTGTGTGATATGCGGCTCAGGTATGCAACTGAGCACTTAAATATGCAATTGCTGTATCGCTAAACGTAAACATCGGATATACAAAATTCCTTCGCTAATTGAAAATACCACTCTATCCCAGTACATCTTCGTGTGTGAATCATAAATTGGGTCAAAGTGCTTGTGGGCCATTTAAAAAGGGGTTTTCTTGATGCAGTTGCTCTAATTAATATTTGCATAAATGCTGTAATCGTCTGAAACGGTACATGATTTGCAAGGGGTGGGGTGTCGGGTCGGAAATGGAAGGGGAGGGGTGGGGTGTCGGGGGGGAAAGTGGACCCCCAGTTGGGGTGTCGGGGAGGGGGACGGGTGGGGTGGCGGTGATGGTGGATTGGTGGGTTGTTTGTGATGTGGACGTGTGTTTGTGGTTTGGGAGGGGGACAATGACAGGTTGGGGTTCATAATTGTAGACCATACATTGTAGTTGCATTTATAGGCTGTTAGTGATCGCAATATTCGGCGGGGAAATATTTTTTTACAACGCATCGCGTAAATTCATTCGCCTGTTCTACAGTGCCCCATACATGAGCGTAGCCAGGTGCGAATCCTGGGGGTGTTTTTGGCCCCTGTCAGGGTGTAGGAAATATATGCGGTTTTGTTTAGCGATTTGGGCTTTATTTCAATGCACTCTCCTTTTCTTTTTATCCTTTATTGGACCTCCGAGGTGCGCGTATTCCCTCCGCACCCCCGCGGCTACGCGCATGACACAGTCCACTGTTCTGTAATTTCTGTTAATGTTCTCTTTGTGCTACTTTCAGTTTTTCTTGCCAAAGTTCATTCTCATACCTGAACAAATTTAGCATGAAATCCAATGAGTACAGTGGTGAGCTGGTTTGGTATGGTTTCATTTTGAAAAAATATGGTGGTTCTTCTTATCGTGTCCAAACACAGTGGTTCTCAAATATGCTATAGCCAGAGAGGGGTACAACGTCATTGAATTCAATTGCTCCAACAGTGGGCAGACCAAGCCTTGTTCCATTGTCTGTGGTGCTGTTCCACAACCACAAGTATATAGCATCGTACACACATGCATAAACACACACACACACACACACATGCATAAACACACACACACACATGCATAAATACACACACACACACCCATAAACACACACACACACACACACATGCATAAACACACACACATGCATTAACATACACACATGCATAAACACACACACACATGCATAAACACACATATGCATATACACATACATTCCATAAATTTATGTGACAGTAGAGAATAGTTGGGGTTGGAGTTGGAAATGATTACCTGGCCCCCACCTTAAACAACCAAAAAGACAGACGATGTGTAATGTATACTAAATTATGTGGGGAAACAGATCATAAAGATATATGTAGTCTTTAAAACCTTTGAAGTAAAGGTCACAAATTTCCTTTAATAAGCATTTGCAAATTGCCATACATTTCTCCTAATGAGAGTGAAGTTCATTCTAATTTGTCTGTGCATGTACAACAATCAACCTGGTATTCATCAAAGGCAGTCTGTATCATTTGACATTTTGTAATAAAAGAAGGAAGAATTCTCATAATTGGAAGCAAGGGGAAGCCTTGGTTACTAATACAGTATTTATGATCACCTTGAAATTCATACTTTCATGCTTAGTCTACTGAGCATGCTTAATGAATAGGAAGTTATGATCACTGCAGAATTAGAGTGTGTGACTGTACATGTACTTACAAAGGGATAGTTAGTTTATCGGTATTGTATTCAAGGGAAAATGCTTTTGGATTCCTATATAAATGAACTATAACAATTGTAAAATTTTGGGGATGGAATTTTTGGATAATATTTAAATGTTACATATTGATTTTTGTGTCCCCTGCCTTAAGGCAGGAAGACACATAGGCATCACTTTGTCCACTGCTGTAATCCGTTGTTGATGTCTGTTGTTGATGTGAAAAAGGGTTAACATTTGCCTGTAATATCCGCATGCTCCGATGGATGTAAACCAAACTTGAGTCATAATGCAACATGGGATCGCTCATTTGTTGATGAGGTCAAAGTCACATACCAAGGTCAAAGGCTATGTGAGATCAAGTTGTAAGATGGGCTAAAAATGTAAAATTGACCTCATTTGCAACCAAACTTGGTTTGTGGAGATTACATGCAAACTCTCATTTGTTTGAGGTCAAAGCTCACATATCAACATCAAAAGTCATAGGAGGCCTATCACAAATATGACATCATTCAACACAAACGGTCCAAGGACCGATGTATTTTTCTTGAATTGTGGCTAAATTTTGGCATCTGATATGTTAGCCAGAGGCAAACCGAGGCAATCAGCCCAGGGGAGAAAAATTCACAAGTTGTACTGGTGACCTGCTCCAACAAGTGCTAATGGGACTAAATGCATGCAAAGCACGCAAAAATTAACCCAGTTTACATTAATTTTCCTAAATATAGGCCAAAGTTGGTCAAAAAAGCAAATGTTATTCCATTTTACCCCAATATTTTAAAGCCAGGGAGAACAAAAATATTAGGACCCAATATTTCAAGCTAAGAGAATCAACTCCCGGCTCTTCCAGTCAGTAGACGACTGATAAAAGCATGGGGCTTCTTTTTTCTTAAAAAATCATGAATTCCTCAAGTTCCTACCAACCCATGTTGCCACCATCTCTACCCAAACCACACCTTATTAGCGTCCTCTTTCCACACCCATGCTCGTGCTTATGGTATTACATTTCCCGATCATTGAAGAGTCAAACAGTATACACACATTATGTGATTCTGCATTTCTGGGTCTATCCCTCGTAATGCATGTCTACATCTACATACTTTACTTCCTATCTCTAATAATGGTTAATGGCATATGATGCATTGTGCATTAACATGATTGAAACCTGTGTGGTGAAGGAATGTCTTGGGTAACAGTAATATCGGTTTCATGCATCTAACTCCTGTTCTATTTTACACATTTGGGGGTTTTTGGTACTCGGATACTACCCTATCAAGGAATGTTATAAGAAATGTTAAGATGTTATCGGCGTGTAGTGTTTGAATTAAAGCAGCGGAATGCCTGTCTCATTGACCAAAAAAAATCATAAGATGCGCAATGAGTGTCAGGAGTGGGAAAA
Source organism: Ophioderma brevispina (assembly GCA_023653785.1). NCBI lineage: Eukaryota > Metazoa > Echinodermata > Ophiuroidea > Amphilepidida > Ophiodermatidae > Ophioderma > Ophioderma brevispina. Next base: position 19,449 of record JAMKCH010018676.1, read on the forward strand.
CAAAAAATTAACAAGGACCAATTTTGGTGCTTTGTTTAAAGGTGCACCGAGTGGTGGAAAATTTGATGTGCTGTGTTATGTTGAAAACAATGCACAGAGCTAAGAAGTGAGTTAAACTGCAATAATAGCGCATTTTTTAAAGAGTGCCCACAATTTAAAAAATTTAGATTTTTGCACAGTTGCATTAGTATTTGTTGCATTGGTACTTGTGATTGGTAAAGCTTGAAATTTTCTGCCGCAAAAGAAGGAATTTTGTAATTAGTATAGTCGGTATCGGGGGTCTCCGATAATAATTAAATGGCTGCTGGAAACGTCCTTCCAATGTGAAATAGCCAGAAAGTAGCACTATGCACGTGTCTGCGCTCATCAGTTAGCTTTTCATTCAGTTACGGCAAGTTAGAGGTCATTTTCGAGATAATTACGGAGTGATGATATCAAAAACCTGCAAGTGAACAGGTTTGTGTTAATCCGTTTGTAACAGATGCTATCAGGCGGTGTGGGACCTATAGCAACCTGCATGTTCTAAATTTAGGGAAAATTTCCAAAAACATTCTTGAACAAATGCTATCAGATGACTATGGGACCTACTGGAAAAACAATAATAATAATTAAATATAAAACAAAACCAGAAATTTAAACAAAACAAAAAATCAAAAAAAAAATTCATACAGAAAAATTTAAAATAAAAAATCTAAAAATCAAAATTTAAAAAAAAAATATCCCAGAAAATCAAATTCCAGAAAAAAAAAACAAGTTATCAGGCAGTACGGGACCTCCTTGACAACCGTTTTCTAGATTCAGAGAACCATGTATCACTGCTTCCGACACCCTCTCGTTTTTTTTAAGATATTCTAATAATAAAGTTTTCGAACAAACAGTAACACCAAATATTTAACTTATTAATCCACAACAAAACTAAATTTGTGCTTTTTGTGACAATTTGATATGCTTACATCAGTATATCATGTAATGACCATGCATGGCTTTCCATTAATTTAGTGTATTTTACACATAAAATTGATAATTCTCTGTGACAGTTTTTGACAAGGAAGTTGTGGGCAGAAGTGAAATATGCAAAGAAAACTTCATTATGATTTTTTTTCTTATTAAAAGTGATGGATGCGTTGTCTGCCTGTCATCGACTTTCTTTTCATGGAGGTGACTGATGCTCTATACTTAATGGGGAAATGACACTGCTGTGTGTGCTTTTCCGCTTTTACATTACAAAAAAAATTCTGTTAAAAATCACATGGCTTAAAGGAATATTACTGGTGATCCTCAGGCTTCCCCCCCCCAACTTACCTTTTTTAAAAAATGAGATTTTTACATTTGAACAGTAAGTATAGTATGTGTGCCTAATCTATGTGCAGATTCAATCTACAATGTACTTTGGATGAATTTTGCATTTTTTTTTTTCTGTCTGTGAACAGATGGAAATTATAACACAGTGGGCTATGGGCATGGCTCGAAAAAGTGGGGAATTTGGGAAGCTCCTTCCCAGGAAAGTTGGCCATTTGGAGGAAACTTGGCCATTTGGAGGAAAATACATAGTGGGGAATCTGTGAGAAATGCAAATATCTTCCCGGGAAATTTACATTTTTTTAAACCCTGGCTATGGGTACCATGAAACAAACATGAAAAAGCCCCATCAGAATCAACTGAAATTTTGGAAATAAACTTTTCTCGAGGATATCTAGTGAACCGTAAACAATAATGAAGGTGCTAGGATCACAAAATACACCTTTAATTCAAAGTTTCATTTGTCAGTAGTCAGTAAGAAGTTGGCATCACTAGAAATCCTATATTTCAACACTCATCTTCATTGTTATTTTGATTGAATTTTGCATCATTTGGAAGATAAGGATGATGAAAATGCAGTTTTATTGAGTTATCAAATAATTTTGTGCTTAGCAGTGTATGGGCACACAATTGCAATTCACATTAAAGTGGGACATTTCATTCCAATGAAACTGGTGAATTGAAACTCTGTGGTAACAGCCTGTGTATGAAAACAGAGAATGATTTTTGCAATATTTATGTATTCTTCCTTGAGCAGCATTGTGTTTATCACAATGGCATAATTATTATATATCAGAATTTACCATGTAGTGTAATGCTGCTGTGTTCCTGGAACTAGTTATTATGTATCAGAATTTGCCATGTGGTGTAATGCCGCTGTGTTCCTAGAATGTACTTGCAAACAATACACAATGTGCAAAAATATTGACAAGAATACATTGCTACATGTAGTTTATTAGTTTTAAACCCATTTTAAAACATTTTTTGTAAAGTCAGCCTTTTGCAACTACGTGTCAGAGTGCCTAAAGGCTGGATAACATATTTCAATGGGACATAATTAAAAATGACCAACTGGAACTAAAGATAGTAATATAGAATGCATAATTCCAAAGTTTGAGATGCATCAGATTTCTCATTTTGATGCAGTAAACATTTATGTATATAGTATTACGTGCCATAATATACTGTGTATAACAAAAATTCTGGATCCAGAATTTTATATCAAAGTTGTGATTTTCTATATGAAGGACTTCCATTTGAGCTTAGCTATTTCACACAGTGATTAGTATATGGACACGCATTATGTATATGCAAAAAACAAGATCTGTTTGAAAATTGAGGGTGCCATTCTCGGGAAATCTCTGAGTCGGCATTTAACCTCCTGCTGGAAACATTGAAAATCCTGGTTGGAAGCCACACAAGCTGGTGGAGAATGGGAGAAATTATCTTCTGTATAGCTTTCTGTGGGAGACCAAGTTGGACCTTAGAACTTTTACAGCAAAGCCATACAATGTGATCTGGTAGAGCATCTAAGGGGAAGGGTCAACTGTTAGAAGCTCTGGAAGAAGATGGCATAGGAGATTTAGTTACTTGACTGCCAAGAACATTAGTTAGAATGAATTTTGGGTTTACTCTGTATTGAATTATATTACCCAACATCAAGCACTCCCATCCTCCTAGAGAGACATGAGGGCATTTCACGAAAAGTGAACCCCATTTTTTTTAAACCATTTTTTTGCATATTTAGAATGTTTACAAATGTATTTATTCATACCTGAAGTGAATAAGCTGAAAAAGTTGTCTTTATGTAATAACAATATGATTTAGTATTTTCTATTGTGCATGGTAGAAAATCCAAGCTCTTTAGAGTTGGTAATAAGAATGACAGGCAGGGGCATCCCCAGACCATTTTTAATGGGGGGTGTTGAGTCTGTGTTGCCGACAAAATCATGGGCCGGATTCAAGAATTATCAAATTTTCCGGCTTGCTGCGCTCGCCAGGTAGACCCACACTTTTTTTCACTCGTTTCGAAATTCTGAAGCTATAAAACAAAACAAACAACAGATGTGGAGGAGTGCACTGCCGATAATCCACCCATCAATCAGTTGCGCCGACATTATACCCTTATCACCGACAACTCAACATTTTGCCAACAGAATTTTGTAAATGGGGACGACCCTGATGACAGGCAAGTTAAAAACTTTTCTAAATTTCTTTGCTACTTGTTTGTCCACAAGCTACACCTTAGAAACATTCTCAGTAGGTGTTCAATGATCAACCAAGTACAAATTTAGAGCAAATTTGTATCAGTAGAAAATCTCCTTGTGGCCCTTTAAATCAGTAATGTCCAGCCGTCAGTGGTCGTCAAGTGAGGGCCATCCAGTGTTTCACATGGGTTGCCAGTCTAAAGAATCTGCTAGATTAGCAGTGAAACATCACTCATTTTGCAACATCGCTTTTGATTTGTGCAGAAAGAATCTTCAAACACAATCTACTACAAATCAAATCAAAAGGAATATAATTGAAAGATTTGATTAGATCTGTGCACTAAAAACGATGAATTTTAGAATGTTGTTCTGTGCTTTGTTATATTTAGACATTTCCACTTCTGCTGCTTTCCAAATGCAGTTAGACCAAGGCTTCAAGTGTTAATCAATGTACAAGTTTTTTATGCATAAAAAGTGCAAAAGATACTGTACATCGAATGCAAAACACACCTTTAACAGTCCAAAATTTCCCGGTTTAAAAAAGGACGAAAAGCAGAAAAGACAAGATGACGGTGAGTTGGCTCTAACACGATTACATGAAAACGCCAGTACTTGCAAACAGCCCGTTATTAGGTAATCGGGTTAAGCATGATTGCTCTAGGTTCTGTGGTCATTATTTTGTCAAGGAAGCAGCTGGAAACATTTATATGGAAACAGGATGAAAGTGTGCACCATGCCATCCAAAACCCAATTCCTTCACTAAATGGCCCACATGTACAGACTCATTAAAAGTGACGGAATTCTATGACCTCTGCAGACTGTTACACAGACAACGTTGACCACAGGATACATCGGAGGGTATCGTCGCAATACGCAGGTGCTACTGGAGCTATTTATAAAGCGGTACTCGATGTGTAAAAAAATGAAAGAAAAATCAATGTGGTCGAATGCAATGCTGCACTGAAATCAAAGTTTAGATCGTGTGGCATTTAGTGAAAATAATTCTTAACGGTTTCTGTTAGATACACTGTCGGGTTTCTTTTTGCAAAATTAGTGTGCAGTCGGTAGACCTGAAGTGTTACTTCAATTCAATGTTCACAATTGTCTAATTGTTTGACTAATTTTCTGGATTCTATGTTGACATCTTTTAAGTTGATTCCTGAAAATATTAAGTGCACTCATTTTTTTTTCATTGCTATTTTTTTTCCTGAAAAGCTTGATTTGGCTGTTTATTGACACTTGATAGTGGATTTTAAAGAACATTTTGTGGCACATAAGCTTGTGCCCTACTTTTAGATATTTTTATACAATGTGTATAATTGACCATGTTGAGACCAAAGGTCATTAATGTCATTCATTTGTGGTTTCCAGTTGTTTTTATTCACTCTTAATAGATGCTCTTGCAATTTGTTAAGTTTTTTAAGTACAAAACAATAAAACATTGCTTTACTGTTTTAGAATATAATATAACCATATTTTATGATCATTTTGTCACATGTTAAAATCACTTCATTTCTTTCAAAACAATGTTCCAGATAAGTAGAAAACAACAAAAACCTCATCGACACAAAAGTAAAGACTTGATTTAAATAAGCATTTACTATATGAAGACAGCAGGCATTATTTAATCAGAAAAAGCTTATTTTCGACACAGTGACTTCACTTTTGACTTACTCACTTAAGAGGTATGTTAAAGGCAGACTCAGATTTTGAGATATAATTTTTAGGTGCATTATTTAGTCATAGGTACTTAAACAGTAAACTGCCCAATTCTTAATTTTGAGAGTTATCACATTTTTCCTTTTGATGTGGTAAATATTAATGTATACTGTAGCAGTACCGTGTGATACTGAGTGTGTATAATGAAATTTCCTGATCTGGATTTTACTACAAAGTAGTAATTTTCGATTTGAAGGGCATTGAGCTTAGCTATATCACATAGTGATTAGTGTGTGGACAAGCATCATGTACATGCAAAAAATATGATTAGTTAGAAAAATGAGGGTCATATCCTCGGGAAATATCCGAGTCAGCCTTTAATCTATAGGTAGTTGAAAATTACAGTTCATTGGAAAGCTTTTACATCGTAACTAAGGTGTAATTGATCATTAATAGGCAGTTATCCTTTACGAAAATGTGCAAGTAATAGAAAGTATCAGAATTTAGGGAGAGTAAAATACAAATAATAGGAAGTATGGGAATTAGAGGTAGTGTACATATCCAGAAATCTCTGGTTCTAGTGTCCCTTTAAAGAAAACCCTGTTGTGTGTGTTTGTTTTCAAGTTTGCTGCACACTCACAAACTAACAAAAGGGAGAGGTATTTTCTTTCTTTTGTACAGAATTTTCCACATGATCAACAAAGTAATGCTGTATAGCACGTTATATTTTGTGTGGTTTATATTTTACATTTGTGCACAACCTACTTGCATGTGAAGCGTGAATTTAAAAGTTTACATAAATATGTTTAACCTGTTGAGTAGCATGTGTAACTGGTTGTGACTGACTACTACTGTAACTGCTAACCTGTTGGGTAGCATGTGTAGTTGGTTCTAACTGACTACTACTGTACTGCTAACCTGTCGGGTAGCATGTGTAGTTGGCTGTACTGCTAACCTGTCGGGTAGCATGTGTACCTGATTGTTACTGACTACTACTGTTACTGCTAACCTGCCGGGTAGCATGTGTAGCTGGTTCTAACTGACTACTACTGTACTGCTAACCTGTCGGGTAGCATGTGTAGCTGGTTGTAACTTACTACTACTGTCACGTGTAGTTGGTCCTAACTGACTACTACTGTTACTGCTAACCTGTCGGGTAGCATGTGTAGCTGGTTTTAACTGACTACCACTGTAACTGCTATCCTGCCGGGTAGCATGTGTACCTGATTGTAACTGCTAACCTGACATATAGCATGTGTAGCTGGTTGTAACTGACTACTGCTGTAACTGCTAACCTGGTCGGTAGTATGTGTAGCTGATTCTGACTGAAGCCAAAATTTTCCAAATTTCTTTAAAATGACAAAAGTTTGAGGACAAAAATTTGGCCCAAAATTTGCATCTCTGGTATAGCTATGGTCCCTTTTTGGGGGGCAAAATTTTGTATAGATATGGGTCCTACTTTCGGAGGCACATCCCTACCCAAACCAAATTTTTCTCATGACTTCAGTGTTTAAGGCCTGGGACTGGGAATTGATTCATTTTGATGTTATAAACAAAAATGCCCCATATGTTTTCGCCCACACAATATTTGTTATTATTTGAAGAGGCACAGCAGTGATGATGCATTGGAGTTTGCAAGGTATTTAGTAAATTTTGGTTGGTGATTTTAAGTACATGGTACTCCTTTTAATTAAAAATACATAGTATTCAAGTTTTTAAATCGAAATGTAACCAAATCTTATGGAGTGTCCAATCTAGACTATATGAAATCGACTACATATCACAGAAAATTTGGATGACTTGAAATCTTTTGTTGCATCTTTTGGCCTGACCTGAGTTCATTAAATCTGTAGACTTGTGGTAAGTGTTGTGAAAAAAATGAACTGTTTATGCTGAATTTGTGGGAATGATAACTTATTGTGCAATTTGAGTTCAATAGCCAATTAAGGCTTACAAAAGGGTGCCAGTATCATGGAAATATTGCACTTCTTTTCATATCTTTTAATCTCAACAAATTATTTTTGCTTTATTTTTTGGGGAAAAGAGAGTAGAAACAGCAATCAAGTACAAGTAAAATTATTCTTCTGCCTCGTGTCATTGCATCAATAAATGAAAAATTCACATCTATTTTGGTTGAATTTGTAAAACCCAGAATCAGTGGGAGGCTTCAGAGCAGTATATCCATTTGAAAGTTAAAAATAAATTCATAATGAAGCAGAAACTATACAAACAAAATCATCAGTGTTGGCTCCGCACTCATCCCTCCTGTATGCATTATGAACCATGAATTTGTTTTCATCCAAATTTAATATTATACTTCAGAGAAGCTTTATGTCTGTTGTCCAGATGGTGTATTGAGTCAATCCCACAATGCACCAGTTTAGAGGAATTTTTCCTCAATAAGCTCACGATTCCACAAAAATCTTATTCTTAATACATAAAAACTGTGATGTTTACACTCTTTTTAGCCCACAAAGTGTTATAGTACTTTGGTCATTTTGTGCATGATCATGAATTATCTTATTATTCGTAAACTTCTAGAACACTTTTTATCCCTAAGTACTGACATGTGTTTTGCACATTGCAATGCATTATGGGATTGGTTCAAAACACCCTCTGTCATTTGCCTTACCCCCGTGCATCTCAAATTCAACTGCTCTAAATGCTAAAACCAATTAAAAGAATTTAGAAAATAGAAATGACTGGCTGCATTCACTGGAAAACAGCTTGAGCTGGAAAACAGTGGTGTTGAGGACACCTTCAATTGGAGGTTTGCCAATGGCAAACTATATGTAAGGGTTGAAATGTGTATAATATTATTAATTTTTCCTACACTTGGGGAAATAACAGCGTACATGATGAAGAGTTTGATGAACAAATTGTTGATGTAATCAATAACAGACGCAGTGGAATTGAAATGGTTATAAGAGACAATTGTATGTTGGGTAAATTTGCCAGTGGACAATGTTGTTTACAACTGGTGAGGAGAGCATGGTGACAATGCACAAAATATACATTATTTTTCAATTATAGACCGTTTATGTAGCTGCAGTGTGAATGTTCAGTGAATGCGTCAATTGTGGAAAATAGTGAGGCATGACTTTCCTACTTGGGGAGTCTTTAAGCTTCTTTCATTATTGTTGTCATATATGGAGAATTAGGGATAAGTAGGGACAAGGCTCATGAGGGACTCATGACCGGCTGATTACACCATCGTATGGTGTATACAAATTACTAAATGTTTTGAAGGAGAAATGGGAAAGCTATGCTTTTAATTATGTCCAGAGGCCTTGTCCCAGAACCCGGGTTGGTTTGGGAAGAAGAAGGTCTGTAATTATTTACATTACCAGCAGAAAAGGTGATCCCTTGTTTATATGATATAAACCGTGCAGTATTTGTTATGCCCCATTGGACTTTGGAATCAGAGGATGAAGCAGTAGGGAAAGGAAAAATAGTCAAAATAGGGTTTTAAATTGGTATAGCTGGTCTACTTAGTGTCTGTCACCTTAAGTTAAAACTCGTCCACCGGTTGCTTGACTACATATGTCCAGTTCTTACTGGTGGGAACTGATTTCTTTTGTTAAAATAAATGAATTACAGTTCAACTGCCATGAACCACCGGTCAACCAGCTATCAAGGTTTGAAGCCATCCCGTATATAACCAATTACCAGCCTTCACTGATGAGGGGCAAGGAGTGAGTGGAAATGTGATTGACATGAAATAAGCAGTATCTCTTTGTATATTGTCTTCTAGTAAAACCAGTGGTGTTTGTAAACAGAGGGGGGGGGGGGAGGGGCTCGTTTCCCACTCTGTTAGGGGGGATTCCCCCCCCCCCCCCCCTCCATTTTCCCCTGGTGAGGCCCACTGTTAGTAGTAACATTCCTTGAGTTAAGTTGAGGAGTGTGCTTTTGGTCCGCAGCAACCTAGAGGAAGCAAAATAATTGTGATGATTTCTTGATGGCAGTTGTAATAATAATAGACAACACCACTGTGATCTTGATGAAAGGTGCTTTGTAAAAGCTGTGTATGATATTATTGTGAGTGGAACACAAGAAAGTGAGAAATAACCTGTCTGGCTTGAAAAAACCTGCAGGTATTAAGTTAGTAGCCGTACTGAGGTGCAAGGAGAGAGTGGGAATCCTGAGGGACTGAGGAAATAAAAGCGTATGTCTTAGCTTTTTACAAAACATTGCTAGGAACCTTCTTGAGTGAGTGCAAGGAGAGAGGAGGAGGAGAGTGGGAATCATGAGGGAATGAGAAAGAAGCTGTCTCGTTGTTATACTTTGCTGCTCCTGATAGTACCCTCCTTGGTCGAGGGCAAGGAGAGCGTGGAAATCAGGAGGGATGAGAAATAAGCTGTCTCGCTTGATACTGCCTGCTAGTAAACCTTCTGAGTGAGTGCCAAGGAGAGAAAGAGGGAGCATGAGGGGGGACTGGAAATAAGCGTCTCGTTTATACTCCTGCTCGAACTTCCTTGAGTGAGTGCAAGGAGAGGAGGGGAAATCATGAGCGGACTGAGAATAGCTGTCTCCTTTATAATGCCTGTTAGTAACCTTCCTTGAGTGAGTGCAAGGAGAGAGTGGGCATCCTGAGGGATGAGCAATAAGCTGTCTCGCTTTATACTGCCGGCTAGTAACCTTCCTTGAGTGAGTGCAAGGGAAGAGGGAATCATGAGGGACTGAGAAATTAAGCTTTTCGCTTTAATACTGCCTGCTAGTAACCTTCCTTTAGTGAGTGTCAAGGAGAGAAAGAGGGAATCATGAGGGACTGAGAAAATAAACGCTCACTTTATACTGCCTTGCTAGTACTTTCCTTGATTGAGCACAGGAGTGAGTGAGAATCGTGAGGGACTGACCATTAAGCTCTCTCCTTCATATAGTCTGGATAATAACCTTCCTGTATAGTATTGTGCTTTATACAACCTGTTAGTAACCTTCCTTGAGTGCAAGAAGTGCATGGGAAATTGATGGACTGAGAATAAGCTGTCTCATTTTATATAACCTGCTTAGTAACCTTCCTAGAGTGAGCACAGGGAGTGAGTGAGATCGTGAGGGAGGACCGAGAATTAAGCTCTGTCTCACTTCATAAAGTCTGATAAAAACTTCTCTGTATAAACATTAACTACGAGGAAGAAAAGAAAACGAATCGCTTACTAAACAATTATAACATACATGCAAGGCACACACATCTGAGAAAAAATCTCGGGACGTATTCGCCTGTACGGGGGACTCGAACCCCGGACACTCTCGCGTTCTTGGCGAGTGCGCTACCACTGAGCTATACAGACCGTCCCTGCTATTCAGAGATTCGGTATGATACCAATGGATAAGCCGGTCGGGTTAAACAAACACGCACAACACAACAGTTGTACGAGATTCGGAGTCCAATGCCTACCCGCAAGCCTAACAAATGTATCAATTATAAAGACTATAGGAGTGCTCCACGCTCTGCTGTAGTTATTTTTTTCCTAGCTGCCTCATTGGTCACCAGATTTACAATCAGAGCTCTGAAACCGGCTGGATTTGTGGCAGTGCCCCAACATTTCTCCGCACACATGCATAATGACATTGTGTTGCAATGGCATGCCATTCCACCAAGTTTAACTGACTCTAATATCATGGTGTACGTTTCAGGTGAAGTAAATTGATAAAATCAAAATTCTATCCACGGCCCCCCCACCTTTATTGTAAAGGATACCTCGTTATTTACAGACAGTCTGTATTCAAAGTCTTTAAATTCATTTATTAGTTTAATATACATTTTGATGTAATATCTTCGGTGTACAATATAACTAATAATGCAAGCAAAGCATTTATTGACTTAAATAGAATGGTCCTATAACACATCGCTATTGTTCAATGTCCTTTATCAGTGCTTGGCTTGTTAAATATACCCATGTTCTATGGAGAGATGAGTTTTGCAATTTACACGGATGAGCGTAGTGAACAGTATAATTATGACCACCCTGCACTGACAAACATTATGAGTAGAGCCATTTTCTGCAGAAGTGCTTACTATGCCATTGGCAGTGACCCTCTCTTACCCTGATCAGATATTTTCTTACCACATAGGTATAAGAAAACCTTAAGAACTCCAAAGCCCCTAAAATGTAGTTGCATTTGTACGTTTGACCATATGTAAAGACCTTAGATGCAATAGGCAGCCATTATGTAGGGCAAGAGAGCCACATGACTTGACTACAATACATCCACCTGTTATTGACATGCCAGAGATGCTCAAGTTTTACAGGTTCCTCTATTATCCTCTTGGTATTCCACTGTACACTGTACGGCAAGCGAGATTTTAATGTTAATCGCCAAGTTTGACGTCATATTTGCATGGTGTATGGAGGGTTTCTACCTAAGGTTCATACATGTAGGCCTAAATACCTACGTCGCCATTGAAAAAGAGAAGGGTGTATCATATTATTAATGATTTTTGTGGTGAAATACCACCGTGCGATTAGCGCGTACGCCCAACACTTGCACAATATGCAAAATATCGGGGCATTCTCTCATGCAACCGCCAAGCAAATACTCTGGTTTTTATTATTTTTTGAAGCCATTTTAAAACTTTTTGTCAAGTCAGCTTCTTATTGCATCATTCATCATGGCCTCCGTCAGTCGCAAGCGACGTATGTGATAAAGGCGCCTACATTGAGTCACAGGTTAGGTGAACAGCGACGTCTGTTGGCTGAAGATGCCAATCCTAGAGTGGCAGTCTCTGCCAAAGGTGCTACATATATGGGCTGTCACAGCTTGACTATCCAAGATCTTGTGCAGCCTTTTCTTTTAAGCTCCGCTGCTTCTCCAACTGGCTGATGATCTGTTGTGCTCCAAGCTCAGGTGTTGCTTCACTGTTCTCCGCCAAATGTGACGATTGTCCCCAAAAGCAGTTTCTCCGAAAAAGCACCC